>JAAONU010000011.1:51236856-51262825 GCA_012932295.1 Cyclina sinensis | reverse complement strand
AACGCTTCAACTCCTCTCTTTATAGCACCGACAACTTTGTTTACTATGCTTGTAAATTGCTTTATGAGATCGAATCCCAGTTTTGGATCTAGTTCCTGAAAGTAACAGAAATGCCAAGGACAATTTATTCTGTATCATATTTAAAGTAAGCGCCGCCATGACTGCTCCAATGATTTTTTACCGTCAAAGAATCCATTGTTACACGCGGTATAATCGTCAGCATTACCACTGTTTTTCGATCTAAAACTATAGTTACAATTACCTATGCATAATTTCTTTTAGCATGTTTTATGTAAAAAAAAAAGTGCATTACAACAAATTCATTATTGCACTATTACATCCAATTTGTCCAAAATTGGTAGTGTCTAACCTAGCAAATGCATACCTTTAAGATATTGAGCTCATATTTGGCACCTCCCTTGAAGCAGATTCTTGCAAGGAAGAAGTCCATATTGATACCGATGTAACCTAGGTGGATTTTAACATATGCTTCGTCATGTACCCTGACATCAATTCCGCCCTTAATCAAAGCTAGACAAAAGTAAAGAGGTCCATCATTGGCAAACAATATTGCGGAGAATTTCTTACTTTTCTTATATAAAAACAACAACAATAAACGAACATATACATTATGTCAGATATCTAGTAAATGATGGCAATGCGTTCTGTTTGGGTAAAAATTGTCTTATCCCCCACCCTCATTTCTTCGGTTTAGTTATCGTCGATCCCGGCTGTCCATACTCGACTCCCCTAAAAGTAAGGTTTGAAGGTTATATGAATATTGAAAGAGGCAGAAGCATCTCTTTCCTGAGGCGATGCTGGTTCGACTCATTTTAAGTTGTCAGTAAGTAGTGTTAACACTGAAACAAACCATGTCATAAAACATACGCGTTTCTTTAATTTATAACTTATCCGCCCAGTGGAATTTACAGTTTGCCCTAGTTTCTTATCCAATCAGAGAGGTCATATTCAGTTCAAATTTGAAAAATATATTCCATGAAATAATCTGTGTGAAAAAATAAGTGACTTATTTTCTTTGATATGAACAGCGCGAGACATGTGGTATGTGGGCGGAGTAATGCAAAATAGCTAGAATAACATACGGGCATTATAAACTGAACTGTACATGTAGAAAAAAGCCTCGTGACAACTTGAATGACAGGCAATATGCATCTTTTTGGGCGCTAGAGGTGTCAATCAAAATGAAACGGAGGTCTTAACAAGACTTCAGAGGACGTTGCCGACTTGCGTACGTGACAAACTGTAAGCAAGTTATTGGTCTATATCAAATTTTATAGAACTTATTGCTTCGCTACGCCTTCGGCTTCGCTCACAATAAATTCAATAAAATTTGATATATGACCAATAACTTATACATATCATTCAAATACTTTCCGCAATTTGCCAACTATAAACAAAGAAGAAATTGACCGTGATATATCCTACATGTTATGTATATATAGAACACAAGCGCGTGACCGCTGACGTCACTGCACACGTTACTTAGGAATTAGATTTTAAGTTTGAGTGCTCTTCCGTCAAATATAGCACGGTGTCGAGTTCAGATGCGTATTAATTTAATCGCAAAGGCCGTAGGCCTAAGTGATTAAATAATTACGCATCTGAACGAGATACCGTGCTATAATAAATCATACATGTGATATCCCGGCGGGATTTTAAAAAATCCGCTATTCAACATCAGTTCCAGCTGTCCTGGTATTAATTAAAAATTCCCGATATTAAAATCCAGAAAAAAAAACACTTTCATATGCCGACGTCAATAACTTGCCCAGCCCCGGTTATGGGCGGAGCTTAATAATATACTCGGGAACGGCGATCAACATATACTACCTTCAAAGCATTGCCCAATCAGTGCGCATTTTACTACTTTCATTGATTTAATCCTGTGTTGACGCTCTATAAACAATTTACACATTTAGCCGTCAACAGGTGTTGAATTGGGTCAATATAATTCGATTGGGGATGTACACCGAGTAGAAGGGCTCTACAAATCAAGAAAATTGTGTCTTAACAAATTAATGGAATGCTCAATTTTAAATGCAAACGGTTGAATTAAACATCAATGCTTTACCAAAGTTATGAAAATGGCTGAAATCCTTTTTGGTATTTCTGTTTTAATTCTCGGATTTATTTATACGAAAAGGTCAAGTAAATTTAAGACAAGCTTAACAAATTGTAGGAAACCGATTTCAGCAAATATTTAGTTCATTAAACGCGAAGCAGCGAGTGAAAATCTCGGATTAATTCTGTTTGACATATATTTTAATATTTATAGAAAACAGTATCTTTGAGACTCTTTATATGGCAAACATTCAACTGATTGATTAAGATAAGAGGTCATGATTTGATTATAAGTACCAGTTTTTCATTGAAAAAGTTTCCTCTTCTATAAGACTTGAATATTTCTGTCGTGGTTACTTTTAAAAGGAACAATTATAATGAATCAACATGATTTACATGTTAAATTTGTTTGCAATTTTGTTTTGAAAAAATCTGGTGAAACTGGAAAAAATCCCAGACTTTTCACTAAAAAGTTACTGAACTTTGATGCCACAGATACATTAGTTTTTAACAGTAAGTTGAAAAAAAAGATCACTCTACATATTTGCTGTCTGTCATTGGTATTCACAAATGGAACTGGCATTGCCAGTACATACTTCTCCAAGGAGTCTTCTCAAATCTTTCCTTAGGGAGAAGTTACTTCTCCCAAAATTTTGACCCTAGCGAGAGCCCTGTGTATGGACTCGGGTCGAAAAGCTAAAATGCAAAAGACAAAAACAAAATTCAGTCATCAATGGGAATCTGAATATAAATGAATAGGAAAAGTGTGCTAAGGGAACAGATAATGCCTTTTGCAAGTGGTGCAACCTTTATGCATTAAATAAGAACAAAAAAACAACTCATTAGTTTTCTTTGCTGTTCTTCTTGTCTTTCTTTTTGTGAAAACGAGTTGATAAAAAAATCCAGTTTTCAAGCTAAAAATCCAGCTGAAAATCCAATTTTGTGATACCGAAGTTATCACATGTATGCTATATTCGACGGTAGATCACAAAAACGTTAAAATCTATTTCCATTCAAACACATATGTTAAGTTATAATAACACAATTATGTGCACTATTTATCATGCCATTTTTACGGTTATTGTCCCTGATAGGCTATTCTGTTTACCCCGCTATTCATTCCCCACGTGAAAATGAAAACAACAAAGTCATTTTAGCTTATCAGTCAATAATTTACGTTTAAACAAATCATTTTTTTATCATAGATGAACATCAAAGAAAAACATATTCCAAAACAATATTTCACTAAAAATATTTTAAAGTAATTATCGCTTTATAATGACAAATAAGAACAGCCGAAAGTAGTATGCAGTGACGTCAGCGGGCGCACCCTTTTATTCAGAGTTCTCTAATGCCTATGATATATCACGCTCAATTCCTTCTTTGTTTATTGTCGGCGAATAGAAGACAGTATTTGAATGATAAAAAGTGCACTTATCTGCGCCCCTTATAAAAATTCTAACATGTTAGAATGGTAATAAATTTTAATGTTTTCGTTATCTACCGTCGTATATATATCACGGTTACTCGTTAACATGCGTTATTATTTTAAACACTCAAACCTACGGCCTTCGTTATTGAATTACTGCGAACTCGACACCATGATATATTCAATGGTATATCATTCAAACTTGAAATTCATTTCCTTATATAAGACGTGTTTAGTTGTTTATAGTTAATTGAAGAATCAAGACTCCAATGGGATTCGAACCCACACCGAACGGCAGTTACTGCCTTGCAATGTAAAGTAAGAATGCTTTGACAACTCGTCAATTGGGATATAAAAGTCCACCTTACACCACACCGGTTAATTGTATGACAACACTGATTATATGTACTGGAGACTTTTACGGCCGCCACATTGTACAAGTAGCGCTGTTGTGAATTATAAATAATCAAGTTCCAGGTGGGATTCGAATTCTCACTTAACCGCCTAGCAATGCAAAGTAAAATTGCCTTAATCCACTCGACAACTGCAACAATCCCAAAAAGGTTGGGCACAATTATGAGATATAAGAAAAAAGATAAAAAAAAGATATAAGATTTAACTAATCAGGGTTAAGTATTTTATTTCACCTTTAAAATTGCCTTTTACTGATAACAGCTTACAAAAAGCAAATTAATTTAACTGCAGCTACGTATACTGATTATGTTTGCTTAACATTAACCATGAAATGAAAAAAAAGCGACAAAAAAAAGGTTAACGAGCTGTGACTACCCATAATGATGAATCTATTGGCAAATAGTTATACATTTACTGAAACTCCATCGTAGCTATATTTACAAAGGTATTCGGATATAGCGAGACAAATAAACAGGACCATATCATGTTTCACTGTAATTTTCAGGCATGTCAATGCGTAGAGCTTATATGGCTTAAACGCAGGTAATTATGTTTGCATTTCAAAAATTCTTTGCCACCGACTTTGTGCTAAAGATCCCGCTAACGTATCAATGAATTTTCTTATGCAGATTTTTATCAAAGATATGTCGTTATAAGCTAAATGAATGATTTTTTATGAAATGTTTTTTTGCAATTTTTGCTTTGAATTATGTAAAAGACATAAAAGCATTTTTATGAAATTCTATAAAATAAAAAGCGTACACATCTGTAGATCAAGAAGATTTTCCATTATCAATCCAAAAGATGCTCCTATTGAACTTGAGCCAATTTGCTTGCGCCAGTCTACACCCGGTGCTTCGAGTCGGAACGCAAGTTTTGCATCAAGTATTGATCTTTTCGTGATTCCGGTGTGGGCAACTCCAGTTCCATCACCCATGCTGGAGGATAAAGGCTATATCATGTTCACTTACATAAAAAAGTTCACGAAATTATGTAACCTATGCTGAACTGTTTACTGAAAAAGAAGATTTTTTTACCAATGTAACAGTTTAGATAAACTTAATATATCTAACTCAATAGCATGTATGAAAACATAATCTGTTTACTCTAAAACGAATTTTCAAATAATCCTGTTTAGTAAGACAACCCTAACGTTTTAAACCAGGCACTAATTTGTCTAAAGAATTAAAAAGCTGTCTCAAGTTATAAAGACAAGGATTGCATACATACTCTTTTATAGTTGCCAGAGGATGAGCTTCATATTGGAGCAATGCTTCATAGCGGACAATATCATCTTCGTCATACAATGCAACTCTTTCAAGCTCTTGTAGAGTCTAAGTGATTATATGTTAACAAAGACTCTTATTATTTCTAATAAATGACATATGTTTTGCAATAAAAATTGGGGAAATCTATCTTTAGTTTGCTTTGTAAGAACCTCGCCTAAAGTTTAAAGTCTGTTCATGCAAACAGCAAACACTGTATATCGTATCAGGACAAAAATGCTATATAGTCGACCTTTTGTATTGCTTAGTTAGCTTTTATGAAGTCTTACATATTTGTTCTTCTACAACCTTTGTAAATATTATTGACGTTGACAAAGATTTATTTTGAAAACAAAATAATACAAATCTTCAGAATTAAATTTAAACCATATATATTTATCAGGGGTTCAATCATTTCTTGCCTCAAGAATCATAGACGTTATTCAAAATATTTATTGCATGTAAGCTTGACTTTATGGGATTGGTAGTCAAGTATTACGTATGTAAATGCAAAATACAGACACACAGATCTCATAACCCTCAACACAAGACAGGAGGGCACACTTGAGGACCATTTAATTTATTATACACAATTAACGTCTGCTTAATGACTGCTTAATGGTCTGCCTTTCTATACCCACGGATCAAGTAGGTATTCATGTTCCAAACTATTCTGCTAATTCAAAGCGATAAAGTACACTTGACGTTTTTTTTAAAAAGATCGATTTATTCGAAAAATATTCTGCTTAATTTTGAACTGAAATGAATAAAAATAAAAATTTGACATTATCGTCTGAAGTCTCATTACTCAAGTTAATCGATGGTTTTATGATGTGCTTGAACCTAGAGTATTTTACTAATTATTGCATATGATTTGTTGTGCTTATGTATTGCTTTCTCAAATATCAATTGATCAGTTGTTCACAAACTTTGGTATTTGACAAAATGGGTTTAATAATAGAAATTTATGAGCATGTAAACATGTAACTGATTGGGAGAACTAGAAAATTTCATAAATAGTTTTTTTTGAAAACCTTTGCATCGTGGAAAGTTCTGAGGGCATGGATTCCAGTACGTTTGATCCACTGGGAGTTTGTCGAGTTAATGTGTGACACGATATACTCGTAGGAGACAGGAAGACCCGCGTTACCAATGGCGTCGAGAAGAACAACTTTGTTGTGATCATATTCTACACTTTCTAATTCTGTCATGGTTGATCTTTTCATTTTGAATAACCATGGATCTGAAAGTGAGGATTGAAACACATATCAAGACTATCAACCTTCAGTTGTTTTTTCCCACATTTTCAAATATCAACGTGCAATGCAGCTTTCAAGTTTTCAGGATCAAAGTCTTGACACCATGTCCTGCTGATTCAGGAAAATAGCAATTATCTGGTCATTGCTATATCACATATTTGCAGTAAAGTTATTATACAGTTTACTGAATAAACCAAAGTTACCATGTAGTCCAAGCTCATCATGCAGAAATTTAACGAGATCTTCTGCTCGCTCTTTGCTACCATATGTCTTTAGACTTCCAACTAATCCACCAAACGTTAGGCAAGAAATCTGTCTGATTTGCTTGGAAATAATGACGCTTTCTGACCGCTGTCCATCAAAACAAAACTGCTGGACGGTAGATAGAAGCTCCTGTAACAAAGTGAAATTAAAACGTTTACCTATGATATAAGTTTGATATACAGCTGATGTTCTTTGGCTTAAATTCGTAACGGACCGAAATCAGTTTAAACTAATAAAGATTAAGCAAACTTAAAATGCACCCGCTAAGTTCACGCTGCTGACACATGGAATGTTTGCATGTTTGAGACTTATTATTCAAACTTTAATTTCACGACGCACAAAAAGATATTTGTTGAAAGGCTATAGGAATGTTAAATGAAACAGAAAAAAAAAATTAAGAAAGTAAACGTAAACATAAACAGAGACCGTTAAAGGTTTATAAATGTTTATTTATTTATATTTTTTAATTCACGGGTGTTATTCAACACCTTTCATGGATTAATTGTACTATTGATAGTTTACCATATTTGGGACATGATCAAAAGCCGTAAGTGATGTTAGTACTCTCATCAGAAGTGCGTCATCAGTAAACAGGTTATTCAGAATTTTTCTCACAATTATCGTCTGCTCATTTAAGGCAACAAACGCGTCCGCCATTGTATTTCTGTCCTCCCTTTGTTTTCTTGATCTAGATCTAATGACAGAACAATAAGAATTGAAGATAGTACCAAATAGTTTGCTAAAAAAAACTTTCAGTTCAAAATGCATTGATTGTTTCTAGTATTTTTTTTTCATTTTGATGACTCAAATCATTATTTCTTCTGTATACAAGTTTTGCATTCAGTTAGAATTTTTTATATTGTTTTAACTGAGTCATAATTACTAGAATTGCTGATAAGTGCTGCCTTTAATATTGAAATGTTCTCATCTGAGAGAACCTACCCTGACGAAAAATACGTATTGGCGATCTTCTCAATATCTGACTCCGTCATCACTTTCATTGTTGAAACCAGATCATGAAAACACATGCCCAGAGCAGGGGAACCTGTAAACGAATGAAAATACATGATAGCTTTTGAACAACGTGCACAAACATAAATACCATAGAAACAAAAGTTTGTGCAATTTGAATCACTTTCCATGCCGCTATCCGTTTAGATCACACGCTTGACTGAAATTCGTAAACTATATTCAGAAAATAGACTGCAGCAATTACGTAAAATAGACTTGTGTTGTAAATATCTATTTTTATATCTGAAAAAAGTTAAGTTACTGAAATACAGCAAGTATTGTTGCTATAAATTAAGTCTTTGGCGGAGATAAAATGACATTTTCATTTTCATTATATCCCTGATTCACAGCAACTCGTAAAACTATGTGTGTTTACCTCTCTCAGGCTGATTGCGAATGCAAGTCATATTCCCGTCAATGTAAGCCATCGCTTCCTGAATCTCGTCTTGCGATCTGAAGGCTGCTCTCTTCGTTATCTGAAAACGTATTCAAACTAACGTACCACCTTTCAGTTTTAATTGGTTATTAAATAAAATTTACTGACGTAAAATGACGTTGCATGGTATTTTTAATAAGACTTTTAAAACAAGAACAACATGCATAAAAAAGTTTAAAATTGTTGTTATTTTAAGTCGAGCTGAAAAGCTGTTATCTTTGTTTAGATATGTATCATGTTTAGAATGTATTTTTAACATGCCTTACTAAAAATTAAAGCATTTTCTGCGTGCTGCTTATAATGATTAGAACCGACGATATTTCTGTTCTAAATCGTAAGAAACTTAACTGTTTGTGAGTGAGTAAAATTTGTACAATTACATATTAAAGTTAATGAACCCATTGAAAGAAAACATATGTAAACAACAGCAAAGGAAGTATACCTTCTTTGTATGTTGAATATTCCCTTCTTGTACGTCAAGTGGTTTTACAGAACCCAGGGAAAATTCAATTTTTTTAACAAATTTGAGCATGTCCCTCGAACTGGCGTGTATTTTTGGGAAACCTAAAGTAACAAATACGTTATTGTAAGAGAAATTGAAATACTAGGTTTTTTTTTAGTTTAGTGCTATTGATTTCACTTCGATTAGAAATGCATAATATGTAACTTAAACTGTGAGTCTAAAATCATATTCTTAAGTTTTAAAATATCATTCTTTGGTGATGTACTGTCTCTAGATATTTTCCCTATGTAATCAGTAAAGATTTAATCATTTGAAATAGTTAACAAAAGTTCGACATAAACAAGTAAGACAATTTGAACCCTGGCGCTATGACATGGTTATTCATCTGCCCTTGATCAAATCCATCGTAAGTGCCATTGCTATTATCTTCCATTAATAATAAATGAAATGAATACGATAGGTAGACTTAAATTCTCTCTAAATCTTATTTCATCTTAAATGAATGATGTACCCAATCATATTACAAAATGCAAATGTTAAAGTTATTCAGTGAGTATTATTGTCACTTAAATATAAAAAAGAAAAATATATCAAATAAACCAAGATCATAATAAATTGTTAAAAAGTGCGAGCGATATATTTATAAATAATCTAATAAATAACTAACACAGTGAAAGGTTCTCAAGTTGTTCATTGATGAATAAGCAATACTTCATCATTGCAATAGCAATAAAAAGCAACGCAATTAAAGACACAAGAGAATAAATGTTTTTACATTCTTTCCGTTTATAGGCTAAAGTACTTGAAAAAACTGTTGTTAGTACTTCAGGTTTATCAGATACCAATGGAGAGTTGAACTATTTCAATAAACATATTAAGACAATGCTTATCAGGGTAAAATTTTCAAAAGGTAAGTTCAATAAACTCTAAATGTCTGAGCTATCAGGAAAACAAATAGCGAAAGGATTTTGGTTAAACACTTTTAATAAACAAACCTATCGAAAACACTTACATAAATTACACAGGGATTATTTTCTATTTCACGAACATTAACTTGGGCAAACACGCATAGACATTTCTTTAAAGATAACGGGGTTGCAAATATTCCAAAAGATTGTTTACACTAAATATGTATTGACATAAGTGGTCCGGGACTTAAGGATAATAATTTATGTTTATAAATCATAAGATTAGAGACCAAATAAAACAAATCCAGCTGTCAAACTTCAGACTTCCTTGTAAGAAATGGGCCCCATACAAATTTAAATTTGAAATAACATTTTTGCAAAACAAATCTTATACTTGTTCATGTGTCCTTCAGATAATTATGCAACTCCGCACAAACTGGTTATTAACACATTTGGTTAATATTGAATAAACTAACTGAAAGAATACTGTTTGCATATTACAACAAAGATGGAAATGTACCAAATTGCTAGATTGATAAATGTATTATAATGTATAATATGGTATGTTATGTTTGGTAGGATTCGTTTTGCTGTGTCTTGCTCTTTATGTATTATTCATTTATTTTTCGTTTTGACCCAAGACTTCTCTCCATTTGATAATGTGAATAATTGAAGGAGATATTTTGGATCAGTATTCTAAACATGAACAACAGTGCAACTTGGGTTATAAGTTGATAGTATTCATAATGCCCAGAATAAACTAGAAATTGCGTTCGAATCTTTAAAAAAATCTTTGCTTTAAATAGTGAAGTTATCACTTACTTAACATAAGTTAGAAATATATGATAATAACACAATCCAGTATTTTTAAAATACAAACCCATGTCCTGGAATCCTGATACAGACTGAACAGGCCGCATTCCATGAAAGGGATCAAATCTGAATTTTGAAATAAGTCGAGTGCATGCATAACAACAAACGTCTAGAAAACATGTGGTGAAATTATAGGCACCAAGAAAAAAATGTTTTTTTACATATGATGCTTTTTTAAAAAAAATCTTCGTTTTTCTTCAAGCTCTGTACAAAGCCTGCTTACATATTTGTCACAGGCCTGGAGAGGTATTTCTTTGTCATTCAAAGCAAAATACAAAATAGCGGTATGAAACTTGTGCTAAAGTTAAGTGTTATTAATTTGACTAAACAGGAATTACTGCATCAATGAGTCCAAAGAAACTGATATCTTAATCAACAAATTTTACCTACCTTTCAAACGACCAAGAATTTTTTTTACTGAAAACATGGTTTGAGAACTATCTTACCCGTCCTTTGTGGAAAAGTCAATATGAACATCTTCCTCTACCATGACTGTGTGGATGGAATTTAGGTCCAAATCAAAGTGTAGCGTCTAAAATAAATAAGAAAAAGAAATTCTTACTTTGCATTAAATAAATAACCCAAAGCAGTGATGATTTAGAAATAAGGTATCTTTCGCTGACTGACAATCTTATTTTCTAATATATCGAATAAGCCTATGCCGACTTGTATTATTGGACTAAATGTTGCAAAAATTGGGTTAACCTTCAATCAACATTCCGTACGTAACGTATGGACAAGGATGGACTGATGGTCCTAGACTGTGGAATGTCAAGCTGCTTTACCATGAATCAGTTTGACCACACAATCACACATTCGAACCGATATAGCAAAGTTTATCAAATGTAAACATAATGGATATCAATTTAGCTTTATTGTTGTGGGATATTTTTATTGAACCTGGTTCAAAAGATAGCCATTTCGAATGGTTTCGGTGTTGTGTTATAAGAGGTATTATACACATACATTTTAATTGAATTCATCTGGATGTTATTCGTTTTCATGCTTTATGAGTTATCAAATTACTTAAAACAATCAGCGGAGAAAAATTTAAAAAACATGTAAGAAGAGTTTGAACAGGTACCTTTGAATAAGTTCCTTTTCCATTTACTGATCTGACATGGGAAGCGTTTCTCGTCTTAATGTATTCATACCCCGATGGTGTTTTGCGGACAAAGTAACTTGATTCGTGATATCCTGTAAGTGCACGTAAACTTTTGTACATAAATTCTTGAAATGCTTCCAATATGTAGTTATAATAACCTGATAATTTATTGATAGCTATACATTATTACAATATATATATGTATATATTGGAAATATATTTTTAGTGTCGTACATTAAAAAGTGACACAAACCTTCTCTTCCAGTTTCTTCTGTTTTATATCGCCAGCTGCCGTTATTATATCCATCATTATCTATCTGTAATTATCCCAAACAGGTCTTTCTGAATTATTTACTTAACGACTCAGTAAAACAGAAGACATTTCGAGAATGAAGAAAAAGAGTAATACATACAAAATTACAAAAGTTTGCCGCTCCAATTATGCAAAATTGTACAGTTTTTGTATCTACCTATAGAAATTTTAGTTTAAAAAATATCAGATTCTCTATGCATGCCATTAGATGTGTTGCATTTCAAATGTTTTGAAAAACAGTTCGTGCAGTGAAAAGTTTTTTATAATTACCTCATGCCGGTGGTGAAGCTTTGCAGAAAGCATGCTTGCAAAACCTTTCTTCAGCTTTAGAACCTCCTCGTCCTCACTGGGCGCGTGATAGACCTTCCGTATTTCTCCCCGACGGCTTATCTCAAAAGAAAACCTGAAAAAAGGACAAAATTTGATACTTGTTCGCACATAGTAGTACATACAGATATGATATAAGAAGTCGTATACGGTGTATACGGTCGATCTGGAATAATGAAACGTATAGACTTACCATTTCGAGAAATCATGCTGACGACTGTTTGCTTCTGTAAATAGAAAAATCGTCCATAAAATTATACTTATATCACAGTTATCATTAAATAGGTGATGTGTATGTTTTGTATTAGCAATAATCACAAAGTGAATAAAGTTTGCTATTTTACACTTGAAACATCTGTTAAAGTAAACTAATAAAAAAAAAACTGTACTTGAATGTGTATGTTTGATATTTAAATTACCTGGGTGCCCTTCAGGGTAAAAGTTGGCATCATGGACCTTTAACAGCAGCTCTTGAAAGTCGTCGATCTCTGCTATATTTGTAAAGCCAATCTAAAAACGTTAAAAAAGATACATATTTTTATTACTTTAAACAAATGGTTGAAAAATTCAACAATCAGAATAAGTATCGTAACTTGGAGAAGACAGCACACTCAACAAAGAAACAAACAGTTTAAAGATAAACAAAGAAAAGCTTAAAGAAGTTTAAGCTAAGACAGCTGATCTGAGTTAAAACCCTGATATTTCTGCTTCAGTTACTAATGCATCAGCATTCAAATAATAGGTTCAACAACAACAACAACAATAATTATAATCATCATCATCATCATCATCATCATGAACATATGTTACGATTATCAATTCAAAAATGAAAATAAACGCATGTGTACCTCTCCTTTGGCGATGATTGTCTGAACATCCTTCAGTCGTATTGTTGAGTTAAGGTGATACAGATATTCGTATCCTGGTGCGAAATTCACAAACGAAGAAGAAACCGTGGTAAACGTCAGACAGAGCCACAAGGCCGGCCTGCTGATTGTTAACATCTTTCCTAAAGGTTTACTCCATGCTAAAACAAAAACTAATACACTGTGCCTGAATGCATAAACAGTCGTTCATTTCGCAGTTGTAAATGGTTTGCTTTGGCACAACTTATACCGTATGAAAGATGAATTTGAAGCATAAGACCATCCCCTCATTTTGACTGATAATTCAAATGACTATGATGTGAAGCTAAAGAAGGTCATTATGCTGATCGAGAGTTATTAAATATTTTGTCAAATGTGATTGCAATGTATTCAACAGAACTATTTAAAGGATGTTATCACATTTAGCGAGACGTTATTTCTTATCACAGAACAGTGCCAGAATACAAACGGGTTATGACATCAATTAATAAAAGTGCATTAGCATGCATCAAAATGCAGTTATATAACACTAAACATGAGAGGTCGGCACACCGTTTAGTTTGCATAAAATATTGTATGATATGATGCGAGTATCCATAAAATATGTCTAATGCTTAACATAGTCTACCATCGCTTATCTTTAATAGAAAGTTTTCATAATGATATCTTTATACAACAATCTGTTCAGAAAAAAAAGCCGCATGTATTAATTTTATAAACCTTCGACGGTATGATATCATAAAGAAAAGGGTCATGTCCAAAACAGAAGATTAAAACAGCTATTTCTCTCTCTCTCTCTCTCTCTGTGTTTCAGTTTCAGTTTCAAAGAAACAAAAATAACTGGCCTGATAACAAGCAATTTGCCATTCAAAAATGAAAGGAGCACAGTGTAACTGCAAAGAATCATATTTTTATGCTAAATAGAGAGTTAGGTATGATTTAGTCTCTGAACTTGCGCCACTGATTTTTGTTTATGAAAGAAATTGGAAAGACGTGTAAAAACTGTCCATATTAAATAATGAGGTTGAAAATACATTCCGAAATAAACGTGGTAAAAAGGTAAACGAAAACAGAACAATTTCCATGATAAGTCCAATAATGTCTATGTCAAAAGCTCTTAGGAGTATATCTGTGTATCTATCTACTTGTTTCAAGAACAAACAAAGCAGATTTCAATCCATTTGGATATTTTTATTTACCCTTCAAAAACTTTACGACAAAAGATATTTTAACACTTACTGACATGTTGACGGAAAGGCTGACGTAATATGTTTGCTGAGTTGACAGTTTATAACACTTTAAGAATAGCGTTTTTTACTTCTTAGAAAATCAAATCATTTTTACAATTTAAAAAAAAATGAAATATTGAAAAAGCGAAACTATGACAATGCAAACTTATTTCTTTTATAAAGGCAAGCCCATTTCCATAGTCTGTTAAAATCTATGTGTGTATATACGTAGTATATCCTATAAAATAAAGTAAAAGTGCTTGTTTATTATATTCTCAACTCTACTGAAAGGGCAAGCCTCCCGGGCTTATGAGACACCTCTATTAGTGTACACATTTACTCCCCAAATCCTTATCTTATGTGCCAGGCGCAAGGCGGACAGGTAACCATGCTTTAACTAGCTGGCGGCTCACCAGCCAGCCGCATCAGAATAAGCTCTTGACAGGACTCGTACCTTCGACCTTCCGCTCCGTAAGCGGACGCATTATTCACTAGGCCACGGACACGGTATTATTGTATAACATATATATCACATAGACATTATAACCTGCCTAAACGGTCACCTTACATCGGCGCTCACCTTGTGTCAACGGTCATTTCATGACGCTCTTTCTTTATAACACGTTAATTAAACGGTCACTTTATGTCTGCGGACAGTGGCCACACTAATTACATTCAATTTGCAAAAAACGTCTGCTCAAGGTGTGAATGTATTAAAACAGGCCCTAAAATAAACCATCGAAAGCAACAATTTGACAATACACAGTTTGTATCGGTGTGTAAAATCGGCAACTATTTGTTACGCAAACAATAGACTCTCATAGGAAACGCTCGTTTTAACCTTTGATCTCATTAGATGTTTGTTTTTAAATAGTTACAAATGATATTGATTTCAGCGGTCAATAGAAATTAAAATACATATAAGCAGCAAAGAAACATTCTTTTTAGTTGGACTCTATTTTTTTAATATGTCACGGGAGTGAAAGAAAATAGGCTGAAGTATTACATGTCTTTATTCTTTATCTCTGCTCATTAGAATAAGCCTTCTTGTACGGATCATCCCGATAACGTGAAAAGGGAAGAATGAAATCATGTAATGAATAAATTTGTGAGATTCGCCTTAAAATCGAAACAATATTAATCTCAATCATTTAAGAATGTTTTGGTAATTTCAAAGATAAAATATAAACTAAAAACAAAGAAAATTTCAGATATGCCATCATTCTATCAGACGTTACTTCAGACAGCACATGTGTTTTTACTTTCTAGGAGAAAAGCTGAGACCGCTCGTGTCGTGATAAAGTCAGTGATGTTAATATCTTAAAGAATTTAAATGATTTTTAAGATAACATATGCATTTTATTTTGAACTTTAATCATTATATTAAAAGTTAATAAGATATATTTGTATGCAACAGTTTATCAAGTGTTATTATTCTGTGTTCAAAGAAACCACAGCCCTAATAGTACTTAAGAAAGCCAGCCAACATTAGCCCCTAATTCGGCAGTAAAGCGTAATCTGATATTCGAGAAAAAATGCTGTAAATATTTTGTATCACAATGAAAAGTAGATAGCATAGAGGTCAGGGGGCATACTCCATCCAATAACTGCCGAATCCAGAAGTTATTGCACGGCTAGATATACGAATACGAAGAGTTTATTTAGTATAAAGCATATTACAATGCTTATAACAAATAACATATACAATATTTGAGATCAATACAGGTCAAAACATGGATCCTTTTTCTGTAGACAAAAAATAATAATGCGGAATATTATCAATATTGTTTTTCTTTTCCTTTTCTCACCTGATGAGCATGCATAGACTTTCAGAAATAACAGGTATCAACCTACAATATACACTAATAAAAAGGTCTTGACTTAACTTGTTCTATCATTTTCCTAAGTAAAACTATAGTAAAAAATCACATGGACATGAAGTACACTAAAGTCACGCAGACCGATAGTATCGTGCACATTTTTAAGACCTGTTCTCTTTGAAAGTATACATGCACACTTTAATGAGACAACAAATTATAACTCACAGACAAGCGCTTAAAAGAAGATTTTTGGTTACAAGTATTTATAACTATCAAATACTTTGTCTAATTGCAAAATAGATGTACTTAGACAGAGCATATATCGTTTTCTTTGATTTTGATGACATAAGACTATCAAATTTATTGACTGCTGGCCAATTGCAGTAATAATGTTTAAAAAATTTATTTCGTAAATCTCTATATTGTGGATAGACTAACAAAAAATGAAACTCTGATTCTGGTTTTCTCAATGAACAAGATTTACAAAGTCTTTCAGTTCTTGGTATGTTTTAATATCTACCCGATTCTATATATAGATCATGGGTTGAAGTTCTAAATCTGGTAAGGGCAATTTTATATTTTTTGTCTGTGATTAGATCAAAATACTTTTCACATTTAAAGTCATGTTTAAAAATGCTATAAGTTTGCAGACGACTGGAGTTGTTAATATCAGCATACCATTTCTTCATAAATGTATCTATGATTCTTTGTTTAATGACAGCAAAAAGGTATCTTTATATTAAATTGGTTGACCGATATATACGCTAAGCCATGAGTTGTCAAAATGTCTTTAATGCAAGAAGCCCATTTTTTTAGTTGTGTGTATTCTCAGAATCAGCATCTTATACCATTAAACATACTTTTTTTACAATCTCTGTTTCATCAAGTTTAAGAATTTTGATCCAATACTTAATTATTTTAATCTTTCTCATTATAAGAAAGGGAAAACGGCCTAATTCACCATAAAGCGGTGAGAGGTTTGTTGACTTCCAGACAACCAAAACTCGTCTGAAAAATTTTGTATGTATTTTCTCGACCTCAGTTCCTTCATGCATTCCCCAAACTTCCGAGCCAAAGCTATGGATTGAACCAACAAGTGAATAAAAAATGTTGCATTTCTGGGAAACAGACAACTCAATATTATTAAATATAGTAAAAATGATATAACCTGCACGCAGTGTCGAAGAACAAAGCAAACTGTTGTTGCTGTGATCAACCGTTAAAGTGTTCAGTTTAATTGATTGTTAACAGACTTAGTATTAAACGCTAATTATTAAATCAAGACAGGCTTAAGGTACATGTTTGTGTTTATTAGTAAGTATTAATTAAATTGAATTTATTTGATCTAACCAGTTTGACCTGTATTTTTTAACTTCTCATACTGGATTACAAAGAAGATTCAAGTTTCAAAGCTCTTCTGACAAAGTCTTGCCGATAATACGTGCATGTATTAGTTGTTGTACTTCGATTTTTGTAGCCTTTTTAAATTATTGCCGAAAACAATAATGAATTAGTTTAGAAAGGGCAGACATAAAGCCCAGAAATACTTGAAAATAGTTCGAAACTGCAATAGTCCATATTTTTCAAACGGTGATAAAGATACCAATAATCTAGAAAGTAAACGAAAATATGTTGTCAGTTTAAAGATAATTAGCATACAAATCATGCATTGAATAAAAATATGTACTTACAACTGTTTGCTCTTTTCGTGAAAATTGCGCGGCCAGTTATGATAACGGGCAAAGTTAAAGACGTGTTTATAACAAGGAAGTATTTATAAAGGCGGACTTTTGCAAGTATGTTAACCAATCAGATTTTTTATCCAATACTGATAAAATTCCCTGGATTTGTTTGCCAATTCTGACTACAAAACACATTACGGTCCATTCAGTTGTCATCGTTTTAGAAATGCTATGAAAATAATGGAATATCCTACCATTCGAATTTTAGCCATAGTTTTTCTCATTCGACTGAGGTGAGTTTTTTTAAATCCTACTTCCTCTGTAAGACATTTCAGCACGTTACATATATTTGTTACATGAACTTCTTTTGTTCACATACTAATTTCTGTCATATATATTATCATGACTTTGAGAAAAAAATAATTCTTTGTTTTGATATGATATTTCTTCAACTTCAAATGGTACAATATATAAAATAAAAAATAATTGATGTCTTTCTCTACGGTCAGACTCGCGTTATTCAACGATTCAATCTTGGATATCTGTTAAAGTTTCAAGTTTTTATTAAATGTTTCTATCTTTACACGGGTCAATCATCAATTATACAAAATGATAACAAGGAAACAAAACATGCTTATATATCTTCCAAATTTGTGAGATATTAATACTGCTTAACGACTTTCGTAAGAACACCGTTTCAAATAGTCAAATGTAAATGTAGGTAAACTGTAACTCTACATTGTGTTACTTTGCAGTTTTGGCGGATACTGTACATATAGATCTTCGAAAGAAGTATGTACGGGCTGGTTCGGTTGGTGGGGATGCAAGAAAGTGTAAGTCCTTTCCTCTTTCACAATTTATTACCCTGTTATTTTAGTGAATTTGCCTTTTTGTCTGTACTCTTCAATTTGCAGTGTAAAGGGCAAGGGCTTTACACATTATTGCCTTTAAGTTTTACAAAGACAAACTTACTGAATTTGCATATGTTTTATTTTCAAAACTTCGTAAATGTAAAATAAAGATTGATAAAGTCTTTAGAGCTCCCCATCCATTTAGACGTTGCATTCCGTAAAAGCCTTTCAGTCATTTCAATAGAATAAAGTTATCAATTAACAAAATGCAACAAACAAACGAAAACGTCTCAGCTTGAAATCCTTGTATTTTTCCCCAAAATATATAAAATAATAATTATTATTTAATATTCCGGTTTGGTGCTGTTTTGTAATGTGTCCATTTTTCTATTCAGCAAAGATTTGCAAGTGTATTTAAACATTTTCTCACCTGAAAATGCTGTATCAAACGTTTAAAGATTTTCTTGATATGTCTCATTTACTGTTAAGAGGTCTTGAATAAAGCAGATTTAAATAATAACTTAATCCTACTTGCAAAGTGCTTGGTTTTTTTTTAATAGTTATACTACAAATTCAAGATGTTGTCATGGATATGGTGGATTTTTCTGTTTCGAACGTAAGTATTATTATATTGAAATATACACAAGCTTACAATAATTCAAATACTAGAACTGCTTTTAACACATACTTCACTGGTCTAAGACAAGGTCGTTGTTGACAAAAGAATGCCATACCTATTTAATAGCCTCCCTTTTCATCTTCCAAGAAAAACAATGCAAAAGGTGACAAAAGAGTTCAGTTGCCAGTGATATTGTATTAAGTTTTTCAACACCCTATCAAATCAATATCAGAACTATCTGATTTTCTATGCTTTATTGTTCCATGTGCCATAATGGTACATTTGAGATTTTACATTGACAAAATTTAAATCAGAGTGATTTAAACCTAGAACACTGCTTTGCTGTTAGACATCCTATTAGATTTCTGAAGCCTAGAAGTCCTGGTGGGCTGATGCTGCATGTAGCTCCTATATCTTGTTGTATTGATGCATGGAATATATAAAATTATTTTTCGAACTTATTCTACTTCTTATTCAACTGTGACAACAGCAGCATAACTAAGTAAGTTACAACATATACCATCATGTCTTCCTCGTATAGTTGGAATGGCGACATTTTTATGTTTTGTTTTCCGTCCGCCTAACGTGTTAGGATGTATAGTTGTCATAATTTGTTTGCACTTTTTTTACGTAACTACAAGTATTTCTATGAATTTTTAAATAAATTAGTATCGAACTAGTATTATTATACCTTAGTTTATGTTAAATGTAAACTAACGTAAGATCATGGATATTTTAATGTATTTGTGCAAGTCTCTGTAGAAAATCAAAATTCTGATTCAGCTCTTTGTCGTCGCGGATATGGCTGGAACACTTGCAATATGTATAACGAAGGCAGGGTGATAGACAAAAATGGTGTCATTGTAACAAACAGTGGAGGGAGATGTGTGAGGCCCGCAGTATGCAGTGGTTGTAATAAAGGATACTACCCTGTATCTTACAGCAATGGATATTGTAAAGGTAATAAAGTATTTTGTAAAGCTTAAACAAATGTATGGTACTTCTTATATACAACTGAATTGATTTAAACAACGTGTAATTTCTGATCTTTTTTTCTGGTACACATCAGTGTACAGAACAGTTCATGTAAAGTACACAGGGCCTTACGTTGAGTTCTTCGTGAGTAATTCATTAAAACAATTTTTGAATTGCAGACAACTATGAGATCGACTGTTGACCCTGTGGGTCAAAATTTAATATGATGAATTGTTATGCTCAGTTGTCAGAAACAGTTTGAGTTTTTTTTTATTAAATTGTTTTATGTACATATCTATTAGACAGTGTGTATGTCCCTGTGAGCTGACATTTAACCAGGTGGGTTGTAAATTAGTAAAGCATCAATTAACATTAATCTAGGATCAACTGCTCTTGAAAACCTTTATTTCTGAAACACAAGCATCTCTGACTTCGATCTTTCACAAAGTGCGTCAGCGTTACACTTTTCGATTTGACCTTCTTATATGCATTTTATTGGTTCTTAAAAATCATTATCTCCATTGACAAGATATTTGCAATTGCGTTTATGTTTGTAAAAAACATAAAAATTGTCAAAGAAATTAGCAGAAAATGAGCATAATCCAATTCGCAGAAAAGGTTCACAATTACGAACGCGCGAACAGAGAGAATTCAATGACTAGATACCGGCGAAGGGAAAACATCTGATGCTAAGAGGACACTTTTTTTATCAGGGACACATTATCACAAGACAAAAATCAGCTTTTCAACTGACTGATTCAAAAAAAAAGAAAGAAATCCTTCTGTCACTGTTATATACATATATCTTGTTAGATAGAGATTTTCTGTGTATCATTAAAACTCACGTGTATTCTTAAAGCGTGTCCACGCCCGGCTCATTGCAACCTGCCAGTTTGTTCAACATCTAGCAATGTCATATGTGAATATTGTGAGGAAGAATACATACGGGATAAACCTGGATACAACGTTTACACAGGGAAACCAAACAATCGAATATGTCAAAGTGAGTTTATATAATGTCAGTTTAATTCCTTCATCATTTTTGGTGTCTTTCAATTGGACTTCGGCCAGCATTAAAGCGATTGAAATCAAAGCCAAAATCAAGAATATACAAAGCAGATTTAATACTACTTCAGTATGCATACGGTTTGTTTTAGGGTCAGACGTGTTGGAAAGTTAACATGATTTTCTCTAAATTGACGATATTTTTGATAAAAAAACGTTTTCATTGTGTTTATTTATTATTTTACATTTTAGAAAATATCTTTTATCATCTTTTATTTATTTTTTATTGCAATGTAAGAAAACTAGAATTTAGCCTTTTGTGTTAAGAATGGCGAGTTTTGCTTGATAAGAAGATATATTACACTTTAAAAGAAAAAAACTTTTAATAAAAACGTGTTTGAGCCTAACACGGAAAGCGATATTCACTTCTTATCGAATGGTCATTGGTAGTCCTTTGACTGTCAGAAGTATGTGGATATGTGTCGTTCTTCCAATATGTCAATGTAAGCTGCAATTGGCCTCTGTAAAAATTCCTTTCAGGTTATACTTATTCATTCTGGATGACAAACAATCAAGAAGCGGGGTCTTATTGTATCAAGATATTTTCTCTAAAACAGAAACTTACTCTTTGTTTTTTAATTTTAATAAAAACATAATGACTGACAAAGTTTATCCTTTTCTGACTATACTTGACTTTCTATCTATACTTTTCTACCGTAAAATGTTTCAATTTAAACCATTTAACAATTTCTATTTCAAAGGCCTCTTATCGATACTGTTTATGTCAACTTAAAATTTATTTATGATAAATACCACGGTTTAATTCATTTGCGCCATTAATGAATACAACATGAATGAATGAATAATTGAATAAATGAACGAATGAATGAATAAATAAATAAATAAATAAATAAATAAATAGATAGATAGATAGATAGATAGATAGATAGATAGATAGATAAAAACTAAATGAATAAATAGATAAAGTGATTATTGACTATTGGAAACGCAAGCTTGAAGTTTGATTTCTAGGGGCATGTTCCTGGAAACAAGGAGCCAGATGCTTCCCTGGTCATTGCAGTGGCGACATGGTTTTAGATAAAGATTGTACATGCGCCCCAGGCTTTGATGGACCAGACTGTGCTACAGGTAAAAACATAAAGCAGTAAAACATAACATTTTATGATTAATGTACATAGAGCTTCAACAACTTCTGAACAAGCTGTAACAACAATATTTATTTTTCACCAGTTGACAACTGTTTGCTTTGTTTTTACGTTCGGCGTTACCATATCATTTACAGCTTTGCAGAATGGGAAGCCTGACTTCATCAATGACAAGTCAAGGGTTACTTGCAAACATTAAACAAAACGACAAGTAGATTTCAGAGATGATATCTTTCTCCAGTAAAAATATGACCTCTGCATTTTGACTTCGATTAGGGTGCTTGGCCAGAATGCACTCAAACTAAAAGACTGTTAGTTTAGTTTATGGCACTTTTATAATGAAACAAGTTGGAGATAAGATCATGACATAAGCCATTTACTACCAAGCAACTTAAAATGTTACTAATAGTTTAAATGAATATCGGTGACAATAAATATATGAGTACCAGTAACTGATATAAACAGTCAGGTGTCTAAATAATCTTATTATATAAAGACACTTGTAATAAAAGACATACTCTGCCTTTGTGTTTAAACTTCTTCATTTCTTTCTAGCAACCTCAGAGAGAATGCCTGAGATTTTAAAGATGTCTTTGGTTTTAAACGAAACCCTCGAAACCTAAAATGATTGTGGAAAAGAACTCTAACAAAACTACAACGTTTTGGACAAAAGAAACTGTCTGGGCAGATATTTCATTGAACGCATCTTCATTTTACAAGCCGGATATTAACGCCTCGCTTATTCCAAATTATATTAACAAGTCAGTAATTGGTATCGAAAAGATGACGATTAACATTGTGTTTTCCAGAGGTAAGAGTTTATTTAGTGTATTCCTGTGTTAAGTAGACTGCTGATCGGTGTCTTTATATATTGTATTCCGACCTTTATTAAGAAGTTTGTTATAACAAGATGCACGCTTTTGCAGATATGTTATAATAGAAAAAAAGCGTATATATACAACTGGAAAGATATTGCTTTTTCTGTTTCTTATTTAGTCAATGAGAAGTTAAAGATAATATCGTCTTTGCAAAATTAATAAGCAGATGAAAAAAGAGAAGAGTTGTGGAGAAGTCGGAGCTCCAAATATGTCATTAAATGTCTCCTTTTCTTATCGTTTTAACTTTGTACTTAGTGTCTACCTTTAAGAAGTAGTGGACATCAAGTACAAATATGAATAAACAACCGTGTCTTGTCGTTAACAAATATGCAAACAAATAGAATTTAAACACGAGTTTTATAAAAGCTTTGCTCTCTGCCTTTTTTTATTCGTATGTTTTATACAAAAGCTGTCATATTTCTTTATATCATATAATTGCATTTAAAGCTATGTTTGTGCATTTTTAATTCTTTTGCTGTCACGTTGGTTTATCTTTTCATAAGTGTCAGTTTATAAAGCAACTGTTTGAAAAAGATTTTAAATGTATGAAAGGGGTTGAACAAACATAAGTAAAGGTGAAATTTGGTAGAGAGGATTTCATTTAGAAATAAAGGAAAAAAACTTCAGATTGTAAATACCCTTAAGAGGCAGTTTTAGACATACTGATTAAATCTGGAACTCTTATTTATTCAAATAATTTCAAATGACGACAAAATCATTTTACCTTCTGAAAATTAGGATTTTTAATCGATTAATTCGTTTACTGTTGTCTTTTAAATATACATTATACTTTATATATATATTTACTACAGCCATTTCTTCTGGCACTTCTACATTACTAATGCTGCTGCTGCTACTACTACTACTATATTAACTTCTACTGCTACTTCTCCTACTACTGATACAATAACATAAACTATTACCACAACAACTTCTCTTACATCTTTTTTTGCTCCCCGAAAGGAGAGCATATAGTCGCCGCTTTGTCCGTCCGTACGTCCGTACGTCCACATTTTCTTGTCTGGGACATAATTCTACAACTACAAATGATATCAGCAAGAAACCTTGTATGTAGATAAATCTCATTGAGTAGAAGTGCAGTGCATAAGAACCGTAACTGAGCCTTGCTTAATTTTTGAGTAATTGCCCTATTTTAATTTTTACACTTGGAACTTTGTCCGGGACATAACTCTTCAACTACAAGAAGCATCAAAAAGAAACCTTGTAGGAAAATAGATCTCATTGAGTAAAAGTGCACTGCAGAAGAACCGTAAATCTTCCTTGCCTTATTTCTGAGTTATTGCCTTTTTCATGTGTTACTCTTTGAACTTTGTCCGGGATATAACTCCAAGAGGTATCAACAAGAAACATTGTAGGTAGATAGATCCCATTGAGTAGATGTGTACTGCAGAAAAACTGTAACTTTGCCTTGCCTTATTTTTTAGTAATTGCACTTTATTAAAATTCTTTAAACTTTGTCCGGGACATAACTACAAGAGGTATCATCTTCACTTTTTGCAGAGTAAATGCCCTTTGTTGTTTTTTTTTTCTTGTCCGGAGCTTAACTTGAAAACCACAGGTTGGAATTTAGTGCAGCTGCATACAATGTTCAAGCATAATGAGTGGAAGTGCAGTGTTTAAGAATCATTATTCCATCTTCACTATTGTAAGAGTTATTGCCCTTGGTTTTCATTTTCCGGGGCATAACTTGAAAACTACTGGTTGGAATTCAGTGCAACTTCATAAAATATTCAAGCATAGTGAGGGAAAGTACAGTGTTTAAGAATCATAACTCTATCCTCACTGTTTGCAGAGTTATTGCCCTTTGTTTGATTTCTTTGTCAAAAGCAGTACTTGAAAACTACTGTTTTAAATTCAGTGCATCTTCATACACTGGTCAAGAACAATGGGAAGCAGTGGAGTATTTAAAAATCATAACTCCATCTTCTATATTTGCAGAGTTATTGTCCTTTGATGGTTTTCCTCGTCCAGAGCATAACTTAAAAACTACTGGTTGGAATTCAATGAAACTTCATGCAATGATCAAACACAATGAGAAAAATTGCAGTATACAAGTGCTATAACTCTATCTGCACTATTTGCAGAGTTATTGCCCTTTGTTTGATTTTCTTGCCCAAAGCATTACTTGAAAACTACTGGTTTGAATTCAGTGCAACTTCATACAATAGTCAAGCACAATGAAGGGATAAGCAGTGTACAAGAGCTAGAACTCTGTTTTAACTAGATGCACATTTATTATCCTTTGTTGGGTTTGCTTGTCAGGAGGATTACTTGAAAACTACTGGTTGGAATTCAATGAAACTTCATACAAGGGTCTAGCACAATGACAGAAAGTGCATTGTATAAAAGTTATAACTCTATCCTCAGTATTTGCACAGTTATTGCCCTTTGTTGGTTTTCCTTGTCCAGAGCATAACTTGAAAACTAATGGTTGGATTTCAGTGCAACTTCATACAATGGTGAAGCACAATAACAGGAAATGCACTGTACAAGAACCACAACTATCTTTAATTTCCCACAACCATAACTTTTTCATTTTTCCCACTGTATTCTGTTACTTATAACTTCCTTAGTTCAAAAGCGGTCTTTCGGGGGTATTAATCACATTTAGTGATAGCTCTTGTATTGCGTAGAGGTGCAGTGCATAAAATCCACAACTCTCTGCTTCATAACTTTTAAATTACTGCCCATTAAAATTTTATGCTTGT